>CM053784.1:706557353-706602353 GCA_028749045.1 Cupressus sempervirens
GAACATGACAACAAGATCTAAACCATCTCAACCAAAAGAGACAACATGCTCCATATGAACATACCATAACATGTCAAAACTCTAAATGCATATCAAGAGTATATAATGACATAAAAAATAAAACTATCATAATACCAAAAACAACATGTCAAATGAAAGCATAAAACACACCTCTACCAAGAACCCCATGAGTCCTCAAAATGAAACCATCTCCACACACCATGAAGATAACCACCACTAACAAGTACACCATGCAAATGTAATGTTGCTTATGTAGCAATATGATCTAAGACATCATCTAACATCTGCAAAAACTCAATAAATATATCAGTACCAACAAATCCCATTAAACCATGGAACCGAGTCACCTATGGTATCATAAAATCCATCTCCCACATGAAGATCCTCCAAGTCTAACATATAACCAAAGTGTCGGTATCAAGTGAAAAACTAAGGTCTCTACACCAAGAAGATACAAAGCAAAGCAAAACCAATCCTGCACTACCACCTCATCACTGTCACAAGCTCTCACTAGAACATGTATCCAAGCTATCCATGACATAATGATTAAAAAAACCATCCTCTAACCATGAGAATCAACTAAGGCATCAAACCATCAAATAACTCAAAGTGTGCATCATGAGCTCCTCAGAAGAAACCAAATAACCATGATCCTCAACCAAGAAGATATATATCACCATTACAAAATTAGGAAAGAAAACTAATGAACATCAATAAAGTAAATGTATATCCAATCATTTCATGCCAAAATCTATGGAAACATGATCACATCAATGAACCAAACATCTAAGTCTCAAAGTGTCCAACCTATATAGCCAACGAAAATCCTCCACCATGATTGTACTTGGTAATAACATCCCATCCCCTCTACATGAAGAAAAATCAGCTAATCATTTGACAAAGGGCATATAAAATACAAATCCCAGCCACCAATTTGATATGAATCAATAATGAAAGATCGATGAGCAAAGACATCCCATATCCAAGCCATAAATGCAATTTGTAGGTATAGACCACTTACAACACCACACAAATTGTAGACCCAACAAGTCATCATGCATATCCAAATAAAATTTTGATAGACATGTCATCATGAGACCAATTTGAAATACAAGTTGAGTATACAATGCCATCAAATCTCAAATCTCCAAAACATACAATGTCACAAACTGATAATGTTACCGGATCAATATATCACCTAATAAACCATATCAAACCTACACCATGTCTCGACCAATGTGTAGAGCTCTCCAAGAGTTTTTTGTTAACTACTTGAAGTCCAAAATCTGACTTTGCATGCCCAAGTTATGTCCAAAACTATGCTAAAAATAAATAACATCTAACTTTAGGGCCCCTAAAATTTGAAAAATGTTAAAATAATAGAATCACACCTATACAAAGTTGTAGTGCTCTGAATTAGCTTTCCACTAGTTATAAGAAGTCTATAATCCAATATTTTGAGCGAGTTAATTATGGTCATTTTATCAAGAATTTTTTTTACCACTTTCAAAGTGATTTTTAAAAAAAAATGGTGACAAAAATTCTGACAGGATTAAGTTTGACGGTCACCACGACCTGCAACTAAAAAATCTTTGTATTTATCTCTTAATATGGCAAAACTAGGACATATTATATGTCAAATTTTATGGAAAGGTCAAGTTGGATCTAATGATGAGGTCTATTTTTGCCCAGGAGGTCATTTATGCAAGATCCTCCCTAAAATCCTCATTTAAACCCTTTTGACTAATCCACCATAACAACAAACCCAAAACCACCAAATTTGTAACAAACAACTTATGAAACTCATATATATTTCCCTTTCTTTTATTCTTTCATGCATTCCCATGGATTTAACCTAGGGTTACAACAACAAGACCATAGCTTTGATACCACTTGTAACAAAAATATTATCATTTCTACATAACCCATGATAGATATGATATAAATAAGCACTTAAACCACATGCAAGAGTATAGTCAACATACCCACAAAAGTGTGACACAAGATATACCTTGGGAAACCCTCATTGAGGGGAAAATCCTATCCTCAAAAACTCCATCACCATGTATTATTTAGAAAAACACCATTGCAATACAACCATGGAGTCCCTCATAGCCATAGTTAGAATAGAGAAATCCATGTGAATATACATGAATCCACACATCCCATGCCATGCTTCCAACCTTCACAAATTCTCCCTTGGCTAAGCTATCTCACCTTCTCATTTTGGACTTTTGTTTCATGTCCTTGCTCTACAATTACCCTTGTAGTTGATTTTATAGTAGCAAGCTCACATAGAGCCACCAAGTGGTATTACATAAACCATGTGCTGCCTAATCACCAATGACACACATTTAATATTGGATATTCAATTCTTTATCTCCAACATTAAATAGTTACAATAAATATTATCACAATGTTACGATACAACTCATCAAGAATATCCCATGGGAATCTTTACATGTTGCATATCCATCTAGGTGCTCCTAGGTGCAAAACCACATAATAAAATAAAAGAATATAATATAAAAAATATTATGCAACATGTGAAAAAAACATAATCTCAACACTTAGTTTATCTTGACTACTTAGGTAGCTCAAAGCCTAATTTTCAATAAAGACTAAAACTTATTTTGACTATAAGTAGTGTCTCTATTTCTTACGTGTTCTAGACCAATGCATATAGCACCAACTTATAAGGTGAATACTATTATAGCTAAATTATTTCTAATTAAATGTATCACACTCAATAGTGAAAATTTAATTGGAATTAAGGAATGCAAGTACAGGTTGTTCTACTACCTTTTTCTTGAGTAACTCAAATGACTCATATGTTGCAAGAGTCCATGCATATCTATACTTCTACCCTTATTTGATTATCTTTAAGATGAGGGCACATTTGTGACTAATTTTTTATATAAAATTCTTATAGAATATTTTTAGTCCATGGAAATTTCTTAGATCTCCCATTATTCTAGGTGTTTACTGACTTAGGATAGCTCTTATCTTGTCTAGATGCATCCTTGAATTTCCCTGTGAGATCACAAAACAAGATACACTAATTCTCCCTACAAGAACACAGGCTTCTACAAATTGATCATTAACTACTCTTCATGTATCCTTTTCAAAACTTGGTCTAAGTGCATCACACACTCTTCTTAAGTTCTATTGAACACTATTATATCATCCAAATAAACTACTAAAAATATTCCAATGAAGGGTTTTAAGACTTAATTTATAAGTCTCATGAAGGCTGTAGGAGTATTAGGCAGTCCTAAGGGCATAACCATCCGCTCATACAATCTCTCATTAGTCTTAAAAATCATTTTCCACTCATTTCTTGCCCTATTTATTATTGAATGATAACCACTTCTAAGGTCTAGATTGGAATAATACATTTGTCCACCCAAAGAATCAAACATTTCTTCAATTATAGGCATATGGAAACTATACCTAATTGTAATCCTATTCATGGATCTTGAATCTATGCACAGGGATAATGTACAATTCCTTTTAGGAGCTAGAATTGCTAGGAGAAAACAAGGGCTGGAACTCTTCCTTATTAGGCCTCTATCAATATTTAGCCACTTCTTCATTCTTCATAGGTGTTAACTAGTAGGAAAATTTATTTGGTAGAATAGAACTAGGAATAAAATCTATTTGATGACTAATATCCCTAGTAGGAGGTAAAGTAGCACACATATCTTTAGCAATAATCCCCTTATACTTTATTCAACAAATCCCTAACTTCCTTAGGTCCTACAACCCTCTTGTTATCTTTTCCCTCTTCCTTTAACTTTCTTTTTCTCTTGTTTATGTTTAATAATTAATGTATAGCATGGGGTCACTTTCTCTTTAATTAATTGCAGAAATCATTTTCCTCTCACACACATGACAATGACTTCCCTTAGTTTTTCTAACTTGTTATCAGCTAGTGGCATCATAGTGTAGCTTGTACCATCCTTAACTATGTTATAGGTGTTCTTCCTACCATCATGTTGGGCGATCGAGACATATTACCATGGAAATTAAGTAAATTATATGTATCCATATCAACTATGTCACACAAGACCTTGTCACTATATTTTCCCAATTGGAACTCTACCCAAGACTATTCTTTTACAACATATTGTTGGCCTTTAGTTAACCATAATACTCGATAAGGAAAAGGATGTGGTAATTTTTTTGAATTTGATTTCTAAACCATTTCCAAAGATAATTTTTTTTTAGTTGAACCAAATTCAATCATAAATTTATATACCTTTCCTTGGCTCTTGCATTTCATTTTAAAGATGGTCTACATCTATGAGGACTATTGTACTTTTAGTACCTTCAATAATAATTTTCTCATCATCAAACATTATCCTTCTTCAAGGTCCAACAATTTAGAAGGTGAATTGACACTTTGTCTATCAACTTGTATTTACTATGCTATCTTATTGTTCTTCTCATGGAATCTATGAGTTGGATGTTGTTCTTGATTGTAGATGTAACATCTAAATTGGTCATTTTCTATCCCACAAAACAATCCTCTTCCATTAGGTATTCTCCCTATTAATTAAACTCTTTTATTTCAACCTTCTTGAGATTCACTTTGACTTGGTTCAATGAATATTTTAGAAGACCGTCCTCTGCCACTTGATTCACCTCTACTCCTAGAACTTCTACCTCCTCTATTGATCTTAGATTGGTTTTGACAAGTGAGTGTCAACACACTTAAGAAATTTACTTGGTTCATGTTGAACTAGTAATGCATGTTGAGTACAACATGTAAATATTAGACCATGCCGAGTTGCAATGAGTGCCAAGTCACTCATGTGTCGAGTCACTCAAATGCCAAGAAAATAGACCATGCTGAGTGATTCAAGTGCCAAGTAAATAGTAGATGCTGAGCAGTTTAGGTGCCAAGTCAGAATAGTGTATGCCAAGCATCAAAGACTACATATGTCGAGTGACACAGATTGGACATATTTTTTTTGTTATGGCACAAACAACTATGTAAACTATTTTTTAACCAACTTAAGGATAGATTTCAATATTTTAGAGATAAGGGTGAATCTACATGTATATTCCCTATGTAATTACATGTAGCCAATTAGACGATGGGAAGGTTTAAGTGGAAAAATGGATGAATCTCAGTCGTAGATTCATACCTAACCCTAAGCCACCTAAGTCTTCTTAAGGAGGACAAAGCCTTAAATTTTTAATGACATAGAGAACATTTCAAAAGGGTGAATGATCGAATTGGAGGAGCAAACAAGATAGTTTTCAGAGAATTCAAGCTGACTTAGTAGGAAGAGTGAATTGTATAATTAGTTAAGTGAAGAATAGAGGATAGAGGAAATAACATTGATACATCAGATCATGAAGGATCAATTAGAGATTTGATAGAGGTGATCTATTATCAGGCCAGCAAGTGCCAACCATAGGATCTATGTTGAGACATTTTGATAGGTGATTTTAGTTAAATCTCTTAATAGAGTAGTCTTAACAGGCTATATGAAATCCTTTAATAGGGTGCTTATTTAATTATAAGTTGAAGTCCTCTAACAAGGCACACTTCTACACGGTGTTGAAATCCTCTAACAAGGTGGGACTTAATAGTCTTTTAAGCCTTTAATAGGGCAGGCCTTTCACAGGGCATATCATGATTCATGGTCAAACCATTGTAACCTTAACTAGATACACTTTATTACTATAGTAGTGAAGATTTGTGGGTGTGATCCCCACCCTAGTCTTACCTTCTCATTTGGAGGGTGTTTGGGTAATCATATTTGGTGTTAAGTGTGTGTGTTTGATTACATGTTTACATGGTTGATGCATATGCCTTATATGTCATTTTAGTTTATTATTCATGTGATGTATGAAAGGTAAAAGTTTTATGGGTCCAAGTTTAAACTCTTGATTCACCCCCCCTCTCCCCCCTCTCAGAAGTTTACTCCTTTCCCACTTGTAATTCCAACAATTGGTATCAGAGCTGAGTTCTCTAAAAGAGAAGCTTTACAACTTAGAGGAAAGATCTTGAAATGGAAGTCTACAAATTGGGAAATACTATTGAGAACTAGGAGATTGAAATGCATCTTATACTGCATCAATTGAATGAAGCTAGAGATGCTTTAAAGAGTCCATGAAGAGAAGGAAAGAAATTGCTATTGCAAAGAATGACACACTTTACAAAGAGATAGAAACCACCAGGCTATTTGTAGATGGTAATTCTAGTGAATTTGATGTAGTAGTTGTAGATTTAATGGAGAAGAATAGAATCCAAGCTAAAGAAATAAAAAATCTCAAGTTGGAGCAAGAATCACAAGCTATACTACTATGTGAGATGACTAAACAAAAGAAGAAAGCCATGAAAGAAAAAGTTGTGATTGAAGAAGACAAAAGAATTCTGGCAAACAGATTGGAAGAAAATACAACAGAGCTAACCAAGATCTACAACATGCAATTGGATACTCTAAGTCAAATGATGAATGCCAACTATGAATTGAATGTCAAGGACATTGAGATAAGGACATTGAAGTTGCAGAATGAACAACTACAGAATGACCTAAAAAGAGAAAAGGAATTTTCTAAAAGTTTCAACAAGCCAAATGAATCCATCAAATACTTTGAGAAATTCCTAAGATTCCCTAGATCTAGCAAAGATACATTAGGATTGGGCTACACAAGCACTAAATAAGGAGAATCATCCAAAGTTGCTGAAGAAAGGAACAACAAAGGTAAGAATTCCAAACCTACTTTTCATAGTTGTGGAAAGAAAGAACATACTACTAATGTGTGCATAACCAACAATTCAAACCAAAATGTCAAGTCTAATAACATGGTTCATTGTAATAAGTGCAACAAACAAGGTCATCAAGCACATGAATGTAGAACCAGGACCATGCATAAACAAAAATTTGAAGGATATTGCTACAATTGTCAGAAATATGTACATAGAGTCTTTGAATGCAGATCCAAGTCCATGTGATCATCAAACAAGCCAGAAAAGGTAAGAAGCTATGGAAACTCCTATAATTGGGATTAAAATACAAGATATAGTTGTCTCTATTGTCAAGAATATGGACATATTCCTGAGAATTGTATTGGACACACTTCAGTGGTAACTACAAAAGGTTGTTGAGTCAAACCACATGCTTTAGCTATTTGAAGACTGGTCATATTAGTAAGCATTATCCAACTAGGTCAAAGGCACCAAGATGTGAATTTGATAAAGGAAAAGGCAAGGCAAATGTTGAACACACTAGAGATGAGATGAACAAGACATGGAAAAAGAAAGATGTTTGCAACACATCAAATGTAGAAGGGATCACTTCACCCAATGGGTCAAGTGATCACACCTCATCAAATTGAATAATCAAGAGGTATGTGGGACTAATATTTAAAGTATTATATCATACATCAGTTCCAAAAGAAGTTAGTACTAAAAGGACTGCATTAGCATGAATGAAGATGCAAGATGTTGTTGAAAATTCAAGATTAAATTTTTTAGTTTTCATTTTGTTGTTGAGCATGGAAAGTTTTCAATGGATGCCTAGTGTAATGCTAGTTGATGTCGAGCTGTCAACCTAGCTAGTTGATACCAAGTCTATAGTAGCTACCAAGTGATGGTAATATCAATGGATGTCGGATGATTCTAAAATCAAGTTAATGCTGAGTTTACAACTATACAAGCACTAAGCATTAAATGCAAGGGTTTTTGAAGGGTATATGGTCATTTTTCACTCATTTTTTGTCATTTTGAATTCAAGCAAGAGTAAATAGAGTAGAAGGAAATTCAAAAACTTGTTCCAAACATTTGCAAAGATTTCAGCGACAATCTCACACCAACATAAAGATTTTACAAGGTATTTATCACAAGTTGAGCTATGTAGTTTTTAATTTGCATAAACCCTAGTTTGAAAAATGGCATTTAATTCAAAGAAAGAAAAAGGGAAAGAGGTCTTAAATGTTCAACTAGTTAGTAATGTGGTAAAACAACCCATATTCAAGGCCATCCCTGACATAACATACAAACAAGATCCATTTGGTGCACTTTCAATGATCCTGCTAAATATTATTATGGTTCAGGATGTCAGGAAATGTTACAATTGTAAGATTGGTAGCATCAGAGACCTAGAAATTAGAGAAGCCTATGATATATTATGTGATAATGGTGTTCTAAAAGAAGAATATAAAATTATTGAGAGAAAGGGTTTGAATCGTGCCCTAGATTTTCCTACTATTTTCAAGATTGAATGGATTAAAATTTTCTTAAGCCAAATACATGATGGATCCCTATGGCTAGAAGAAGGACCAATTAAGATATCAAAGAGGATAATTCATAGGGTGACTCAAGACTTTGAGGAGTGACTCCAAAGAAGTGATAGAGAGAAACACAGTGGCAAAATGGAACAAGAGAGGAATGACAATTGACACTATCACTGATCCACTACTGGACTTTTCCATTAGATTAATTTCACACAAATTCTATCAATCTAGTAGAATGAATAATATACCCTATATTGTAGTAGATGTTTCCTATAAAAATGTGAAGAAAGATCATACTTATGATCTGGTTGAGCTACTGTTACAACACTTGATGGAGAACTTAGGAGTTATTAGGAAAACCAAAAGTGCATAATGCAAATTTGGTTCAATAATTATTTGTATATTCTTTTATGTACAAAATACATTTCCCTCTTTTGGTATAGTTGGATGGAAGAACAATAGGTCAATTGTAGTACAGATAATTGAATTTATTGCACAAATGGGAGAAAATTTTGAAACATTGATGACTAGCTACTTTGAGGACTTTAAGAAGTCAATGAAGCAAAGAATGAGGATACTTGTTTCATTGGTTGAGCAACACTATAATGATATATGATTTCTAGTTGATTTTGATTACAGCTTTATACAGGTTGCTACACCAAGGGTCAGATGGTTAAGACCACTTGGATATGAGATCAATGTCAATGAAGCATTAGCAACAAGAACTACACTTCTAGCAGAGGAAGTTGACAAGACTGCAAAAATATTTGGAAACTATGATGTGATGAAATCAAAGATTGAAATGGAATTGAAAACTATCTCCGCACTGAAGAAGAAAGATAAACTAGTAAAGAAGCTAAAGGCTAAATTTGGTGAAGGTGTAGGTGAGGAAGAAGAGGAAGAAGATGAAGAGGAAGAAGAAGAAGAAGAAGAACAAACACAAGGACCTCTTGCATTGACCCAAGGCCTAGGAAAGAATAAGGAAGAAGAATATATAGAAGGTGTCGAGGAAGAAGAAGCCAAGGAAGCACCTATACAAGCCAAGCCAAAGAAGAGAAAGGCTTAGGCATAGCCTGTGGCCAAGGAAAAGAAAGCTATCAAATCTATCCTAGCCAAGCCTACTGCTCCTACCACTAGAGCCAGCACACATGCAAACACTCAAAAGGCCAAGGAGAAGACTAAGGCTACAGATCAAGGAGGCCAAGTATAGAAGAAATAGATAAGAAAATATGTTGCACAACCTAACTTAGATCAAGAGAAGACTGAATCAAATGATTTGAGTCAATTCAAAGTGGTAAGTCACAAACCACTTTCTGATATTGAGAATCAGTGTGAAAATGTTAGAAATAATGTAGATTTGTCTGGATTTAAGCATATTTATTTTGAGAAACTAGAGAAAGAAGAACAAAAGTTAGTAGAAGATGCCCTATATGCAATGATGTCAAAATTTAAGACTATTCCATTAGAATTTTCTAACTCAATACCTAAGAAATTATATGATTTAGTAGAGCAAAAATGGCATTATTGTTTAAATTTGGAAAAACAAATAAGGGAAACTACATTGGCCCAAGTAATGCCAGAACTAAAAAAATGGGAAGATTACTAAGGCTACTAAGAAATATGGAGTTAGGTTTACACCTAAGTATAGAGCCTTCAACATACTTCAAACCAACATTGAAGATGTGGTCAAAAAGTCTACCCAAATATGGAAACTAATCTATGGGTTGACCACTACAAAACAAGGGGAAGTTGAACCTTTTGAGGGTAAAAGTGATGATAAATATGAAAATGACAAAGAAGATGATGAAAAATAAGAAGATGATAAGGAAAATGAGAATAAAGATAATATAGTTGGAGAAGAAAAACAAAAGCAAGACGATGACATGGCTACAACTAAATAATAACAAGGTGAATAGAGTGTGCAAGACACACAAGTGTCGAGTGTTAATCCCCCACATGACATAGTCAATTCAATTGAAACAATTATTCTCAAGGATGTTCCTGGTGCATCAGCTTAGAACATCAATCCACTGATTGTAGATGACTTGAAGGAAATATTGGACCAATCTATACTACATGATAAGTTATGTGATAAACCAATATTGGTGAGTGTAGATGAACTTCAAAAGGCAGTAACTGATATCACAAGGTACAAGGTGAATCCACAAGAACCACCTTCTATCATCCCTTTAGTTACTCAAGTGCAATTTTTGATTAAAACTATATTAGATACACCCACTAAGGTTGATACACTTGTAAAAGTTGTTACTCTTGAAAAGAAGCAGACTAAAGAAGAAAAAGATAGTGCAACTGGACAATAGGAAGTAGGATAGATAGTTTCATCTGTACTTGAAGCACAAGGATAGAGTGCTATTCAAGTCATTATATTAGACAAGAGCCAATCTAAAGAAGGTGAGAAAACACCTAAGGTAAAGGAGCAAGAAGCCATCCAAGCACTGGTAACACTACCAACATCTAGCACTTCTCCTACAAAAGTTCTTTAGAAGTCGAGCATGAAAGTTATACCATTGCAAATATCAGTACTAGGCTCGAGCTCTACAAAAGCTAAAAAGGTAATTCACTATGGTGATATCACTCTTGATGAAGAGATCATTATTCCAAAGTTTGATTATGATACAATTACCTTAGATCAAATAAGCATTTTGCAACAAGCTTTAGAAAAGAAGAAACAACAAGAAATGCTTAGGAGAGAATACAGGTAGAAGCAAGCTCTTCAAGACATAAAAGACATCTTTTTAGATGCATTTAGTCTACCTATTCCTGAAGAGACCAAGCCACTACTAGAAAAACTGGCAGACATAGTGGAAAAGGTCAACAATGAAGACATTAATACAAGTGCGAAACTTTTAGAGTGGTCAAAAAAAAATTCTAGAGCAAGGTCAAGGAGAAGATATCTAGTGACATAGAACTAACTCAAGTTGCATTAGCAAAAAAGGTTGAGGATGTGAAGAAGGTACTTGAGAACATACTCTTATTGTACACCAAATTGTGTGACCCTACACTCTTCACCCAAGGGACCAGACATCATATTTTGAGCCTAGAGAGAAATCTAAACATATAAGATATAAGGTTACCTAAGAACCCAGCTCAGAGTGAGAAGCATTTTAATACATTGCTTCAAACACAAAGTCAATTAGCTGTATTAACAGTAGAAGAGGCTAACATAAGAGCCAAATTGACAAGTATACATGCATCTCTCACCCCTCATATGGATATACTACACAAGGAGCTAGGCTATGTAGAAACCCTGCTAAAGAAAGACCCCAATCTTTATACTCTAGATGGCCTAGTACACCTTGTTGCCAAGCTTGCCATCCAACTCAAGTCACTAGATGTTGCATGTGACAACTAGGATGCAACTCTCAAAATTATAATGGAGATCCATAAGTAATTTTTTGACAAACACACTATACATGTATAACCCCTTTGACTTAAGTGTCAAAAAAGAGGGAGAATATTCTATGGGGGAGACAAATAAAAAGGGGGGGACAACAAAAAGGATGAGAATATCCTATGATGAAGAATAAAGAAAGGGGGAGTTATACATTTTTTGAGAAATACAATGCAGAGATAGAAATAGAGAAGAACAAAGCATGAAAGAGTGTAAGTGCACTGAATTCAAAGAGTATAAGTCAGCAAAGACAAATCTACTTAGAATGGAGAATAGATTTTGGATACAGAAAAAACATATTAACTCAGGGGGAGTTATATTTTGAGGTATATAGGTTATTGCAAAATTTTCAAAATTTTGAAGTTTTTTATATAAGCCGAGTCATGGATATGTTATACTCAAGAAGATTAGATTGATTATGCATATTCAAGTGTTTTTGACACTCATGTCAAATGGGGAGATTGTTGATGTCAAATTATTTTTGACAAGTGAGTGTCAACACACTTAAGACATTTACTTAGTTAATGCCAAACTAGTAATGATGTCAATTTTTACAACATGTAAATATTAGACCATGCTAAGTTGCAATGAGTGTCGAGTCACTCATGTGCTGAGTCACTCAAGTGTTGAGTAGATAGACCATGCCAAGTGATTCCAGTGCCGAGTAAACAGTATATGCCAAGCAGTTTAGGTGTCGAGTCAGAACAATTTATGCCGAGCATCAGAGACTACATATGTCGAGTGACATAGATTGGAAATATTTGTTTGTTATGGCACAAACAACTATGTAAACCATTTTTTAGCCGACTCAAGGATAGATTTCAATCTTTTGAAGATAAGGATGAATCTACATGTAGATTCCCTATATAATTACATGTAGCCAATCAGAAAATGGGAAGGTTTAAGTGGCAAAATGGATGAATCTCAGTCGTAGATTCATACCTAACCCTAAGCCACCTAAGTCTTCTTAAGGACGATAAAACCCTAAATTTTTAATGATGTTGAGAGCATTGTAAAGGGGTGAATGGTCAAGATGGAGGAGTGAACAAGATAGTTTGTAGAGCACTCAAGGTGACATAGCAGTAAGAATGAATTGAAGAATCAATTAAGTGAAGAACAAAGGATAGAGGATATAATATTGATACATCAGATTGTGAAGGATCAATCAAAGATTGGATAGAGGTGATCTTTTATCAGTCAAGCAAGTGCCAACCAGAAGATCTATGTTGAGACATTTTGATAGGTGATTTCAGTTAGATTTCTTAACAAAGGAGTCTTAATAGGCTATATGAAATCCTTTAACATGGTGCTTACTTAATTGTAAGTTGAAGTCCTCTAACAAGGCACACTTCTAACAGGAGTTGAAATCCTCTAACAAGGTGGAACTTAACAATATTTGTAAGCCTTTAATCGGGCATGCCTTTCATAGGGTAGATCATGATTCATGGTCAAACCATTGTAACCTTAATTGGATACACTTTATTGCTATAGTAGTGAAGATTTGTGGGTGTCATCCCCACCCTAGTTTTACCTTCTCATTTGGAGGGTTTCTAGGTAAGCATATCTAGTGTTAAGAGTGTGTGTGTGTTTGATTACATGTATACATGATTGATGCATATGCTTGATATGTTATTTTAGTTTATTATGCATGTGATCTATGAAAGGTAAAAGTTATATGGGTCCAAGTTTAAACCCCTGATTCACCCCACCACCCCCCCTCCCCCAAGAAGTTTACTCCTTTCCCACCTGTAATTCAAACATCCTCTACCTTTGTTTCCCTGGTCTTATTTCATCTTCTATTTTTCTCCCACTCTTATTTCTATCTACAAACACTTATGAATTGTATCAAGTGCCAATAAACTTAACTCATCTTAAATACCAAATTTCAACCCATTGAGATATCTTTCTAACTTCTCCTTTTCACTTTCATGTACTCTTAACCTCATAATAAGTCTATGGAATACTTCAAAAGAGCTACTAACATCCATATCCATTTTTTTCATATTTTGTGTCTTCATATGTAGTTGCACCTCATAATCATCTATTACAAATACTAATTTAACCTTTGAAGCCATTATATTTCATGAAGAACTTATATTCTTCCCCTATCATTCTCTTTCATCTTGGATATAATCCCAGCAAGTAAGAGAAGATCTTCTTGGAATCTAACCCACAATTAGGACTCATGTGGAATTGTATCAACCTCTTTTAGAGAGGAGGTGTACAATTATGCATGACAATGCAAATATCTTCTCCTACTCCCATTCTCCATCTAAGCTAACATGTGATGCATTCATGGGATATAAAATTATTTTTATTAATATTTACCCTAATAAATTTTATTTTTTTCACTTGTTTACATAACTCTCACATGGTTGGTTGTAGACTAGCCACTTTAGAGCCTTGGCCCCCATTGAGAGCCTATTTCTCTTAATGCTTCTAATTTTTCATCCTCAAGTTCAACAATAATATCCTATGTTTATAAATAGAAAAAAAGAACACATAAGATAGTATAAATAACCTCATGAATACATAAACATGAAATTCAAGTACCTAGAATCTAACGATTTGGGTTGTTACATCAACAAGAATAGATGTGACATATACATCCTTATTTCATATTAGTGATCATAAAACAAGACTATCTTTCTAAAATAATTAAACACGATAAAAATTAAATTACAAAACATAACATAATCAATTTTTGTAAGTATCCATTCACACAATAACTTACTTTCATTTCAAGTTCTTTTCATATAATATGATATTTCACATTCATTATGATCAACTTGATTACATTAAAAAACTTTAATTTGACAAAAAAAATTACTTGAGTAGAATTAAACAACTAATATTCATTTCTTTAAACAATAAAAAAACTTCTAACCAATAAATGTTACTACAATCTAACACATCTTCATTTAAGCTACTAAAATACATTGAGATGCATTAGGACACCGAATAATTTAAAAACCTAAAAGTTACAAAACCACACATAGACACACATAAGAGAACTAATCCACACTTATTCATACACCCAACTGATCTAATACTTATAATGAAAAGTTTACATGTTCATAGATATATCAGTTATCCTCTTGCAATAAGGCATGACATATGTTTATCATTGAGAAAAAATTAAGGTTTGACACAGTGCAAGGTAGGAGAATCCGCAAAGGAGATGTCTAAACCCCCAAAAAATAACCACACAACAAAAACACAATAACAAGCAACAATAATGCAAGATCTGATACCAAATCACAACTCTTTATTCATAAAATAACTAACTACATGCAATATGCCTGGTTGTAAGGCCTTCTAATTTAGGGCCAAATACAAACAACAGTTATAATATTAGTTCTGCAAGATCCCATAAGATCTAACTTACGATCACAATCCTAGCTAGTCTAGATCCACAACAAGATAAGGACACCAAGAAGAATCCACACTTGTACCCTCAAGTACACCAAGCAATCCTCTAGTTCTCAAGTCACAACTACTAGCTCTTCAAAGTTTGCATCTAGCCTTCATCCTCATCTCTAAGCTTGATGATTTTTCCTAAAGACTCTACAAAACCTCCTACTTATACCCAACCAAGCCACAAGTTGGCCCAGTTTTTTACAAATTAAATTAAATTAAATCCCTCACATTAAATATATGTTGAACCATAAGTTGGCTACAACAAAAATTAAATACCCTAAGTCAGCTCAAACAATTTGGCACCAATAGGAACCAAGAACAAGTTGAGTGTCAGAAAGACCAAGTCGAGCATCAATAAATTCCAAGCATTGCCAAGCTCCCAGAGCATGCCAAGCACCACAGTGTATGTTGAGCTCCTAGTGCATGCATAGCACCACTATGTATGATGAGTTCCAAGTATCTTCTGAGCTCCCTTCAATGACCGAGAAGACTTGGGAAACACTATTGACGAGCTTCCAAAACAAACCAAGCTCCCAATATCTGCCAAGAGCCCCAAGATTTGTCGACCATCTTCATTAACTGAGTTACTCGATTAACACAACAACTAAACCAATTGAGTATCGACCAAGAAACACTTCCTTCTTCAATTGAGTTCCCAAAATCCAAAGCCAAACCACACCATCCTATTGTTAGAATTCTTTAGAATAACTGAGAGGGGGGGGGGGGGGGGGTGAATCAGTTATCCAAGGTCCAAATGCCCTAATAATACTTTTTCACAACTTATAATGAGCCCATAAACTTTTCATTCATCCAACTTAAATTAATCATCCTAGAAAATTACAGTAAATCAATATGTAGTAATAAAACATGCAAGATCAACACATGACACAGTGACTTACGTGGAAACCCAATTTGGGAAAAACCACCAGTAACATGCTACTTGATTTTCACTCTTCTAAAGTGATGCCCTGTTAAAAGCCTGCCCTGTTAAAGGCTTATAACACACTATTAAATGTGACCTTGTTAGAGGATTTCACCATATTGTTAGGAATGGGCCTAATCAAAGGACTTTAGAACATTCACTTGGAATGTCACCCTGTTAAAGGATTTTTAACATGGCTATTAAACCAACCTAAGTCCATAGGATTTAAACTATCTGTTACAATTGCTAGAGAGTAACAATAATGGCTTTTTGATCTAAGACAACTTACAACATATCTTGCAGATTTCATATCACTCTTCAGTTCAGTCCTTTTGCTTGGCTTTTAATCACTTCAGTTCTTACGGCTTGTCATCTCAAGCTTCGTCTCCTTGAGTCTTCTTACTCATCATACCAATGCATCAATATCTATGGTCATCTGTTGAAGCAGAGTAACTATGCTTTCTTACTCCTTAGCACCTCCTTTAGCAATTATGCTTTCATGCTTGACCTACTCTCTCTCTCTCTCTCTCTGTTTCTTTGTGACCTTATGACTCCTTAAATAGAAATCTGGTTTGCCTTTGCTGCTCGATTCTCCCTTTCCAACTTTAGGGTTTCAAATGGATTAGGTAGGATACAATGTATCTACCCCATATCTTGCTCTTATCTAGAAAACTTCATCTAGAGTCCAGTTGTATTCTCTAAAAATGTTCTACATGGTGTTCTGTGCCACCAGCTCATCACTCTTATCTTCTATTTAATTCACAAACTTCTAGATAATAACCTTGTTGTCTTAGATCTGGCGAATCTTCAATTTTTGAAATAATGCAACAACTCAGCACTATTGGTTTACTGATGCTCGACATCTCTATGTTACTTGGCACTTGTATTTCCTCGGCACTTGATTCTTCTTGACACTTGGCACTTGATTCTACTCGGCACTCGATTCTATGTGGCACTCATTTTTACTCGGCACTTGCTCGGCTTCAACTAGGAATCTGTTTGGCACCTTAATGAACTTAGTTAGTCTTTTACAAATGACTTAGCTAAAACCTTACATTTTTGATATGTTTCAGTGTGCCCATTCTTTGTGTCTTATAGTATGCGTTCAATACACTTTTTCATCAATGGCTTAACTAATCCTTGTATTTCATTACAACATCATAACTTCAACCTTTCTCTAGGTGTTCTAGTTACATCTTATTGATTACCTCCTCCTTGTCAATCAACCAATTTATAGTATTTGGATCACTAAAGCAATTGTCATTCTTACAAGTAGCAAGTTTGACATCAATGAAAAAACAATGATTGAGAACATTCTTTATCAGTTCCATATGATCATTCCAACAATTTTCCTCATGATCTTTTCAATCATTTCCAACACCTACAAGATTGGAAGCCAACCAAGGATGCTGCTGCATCAAATATCCTAGGTTCAAAAAAATGTTCTTAGTAGCTAGAAGAACATCTTTTGGGATTCAACACATAAATCCCAAGTTGGTTCTTCACATACAAATCCTCTAAGTCTTCAACTTGTACACTCTTTCCCTTGTTATTCTTCTACTTCTTCACATCCATCCTCATTGTGCTATAGGTTTATTTTCTATGCTAATCTCCAACCTTCTTAGAATCCCTCAACTCAACGCAGCTACTAAAATATTTAAGTTCTTCCTATTGAGCTCTTCATTCTGTAAAGGAATCAGCGAATACTTCCTGTCATCTTTCTCAATAGTAAACACATTCTTGACACAATCATGCATAACCTTATAATCATACTGCCAATATCTACCAAGTAACACATGAAAACTATTCATGTCCATAATATCACACAACACTTGATCCTTATACTGCCCAATCTAGAAATCAACAAGGCATTGTTCCCTTACTTCCAAAGCATGCTCACCTTGTAACCAACTAATCCTATAAGGATAAGGATGCCTCACTCTCTTCAAACCATGTTTTTGAACTATCTTCTTAGCAACAAAGTTATCAGTACTACCACCATCCATAATCACCTTGTAGACTTTACCACTAGACTTATAATGAGTCTTGAATAAACTAGTCCTCTAACAAGAATCCAATATCCTCTGACCAACCAGTAATTGTCAAGGTAGCAAACCCTATTCTTGCTTAGGTTGTGTCTTGGCTTACAACCTTAATCGCAACATCAACTTTCCTACCATGAGGACATTCAAAATATCTATACCCTTCTTCACCACATTTGAGATAATTACCACTAAACCCACCTCCACCTGTCCTTCTCTTTTGATTAGAAGGTTTTGGTTCACCTTCAACACTTAGTTTAGCCTTTTTTGAGTTATACTACTTCTCCTTCCCTCTAGAATTACCTTGAATTTTCCTTTTCAACTTATCTTCTACCTTTAGAGAATACTGCTAAGAATCCTCAACTAAAGAAATATTCAACATACCAACCTCATTGTGAATACTGAATCTCAAACCATTAATGTATCAAGCTACCTTCTCCTTTGACAGTTATGTATGACTAGATTGAATATTCAACTTGTAGAACTCCTCGGTATAATCTTTCACATTCATATCTTTCTAGTTAAGATTCTACAACCTCTTAATGAACTCAAGTTCATGATCAACAAGAATGAACTTAGCCTTCAATTTCACCTTCTTTTTCTCTGTCTCTTTGTAGTTATTTCCACCAAAGTGCACCATGTCATTTCAACTTAGTTTGTGCCAACCTCACTCTGAGTAGATCCTCAATATCCTTAAGCTCAAAGTATTCTTCCAATTTTCCAATCCAATCAATCAGGTCTTTAGGAGTCAAAGTACCTAAGAAATTAGAAACCTCCATCTTATGCTTCAACTTCAACTAAGATCTAGGTCTAGCAAACTGACTAGCCCTAGTCCTAATAGGTCTCTCCACATGATTAGTTCTGTACTCATTACTAGATCCAGTAACTTCAAAGTCTTCAAAAAATTCCTCATAACCATCTTTAGCACCCACAAGCCTAGGTACACCACCTAAAGCACTCATAATTTCAGCAATCATGTCAACCTTCATCAATGCAATCTCAGATTTGAATTCTACTCTAATCCTCTCTAAGATCCTTTCTTCCACAACATCACTAAGATCATCAATTTACCTAGGGTCCAATCTTCTTGGAGGCATCTTCCAAAATCATTTATAAACCCAAAGCAATAAATCCACAAATCCACAAGATCAGTCAACTCCACTAGATCAACCTTTACTCCAAGTCTCGGTGCAAGTTGCCTCAACTTTAGCAATATGTCTACACACTTAGGGAAACCTTCACTCTAATACCACCTGATGTAGTATAAGGTAGGAGAATCCCCAAAGTAGATGTCCAAACCCCAACAAATAACCACACAACAAAAACACAACAATAAGAAATAATAATGCAAGATTCGATAACAAATCACAACTCTTTATTCATAAAATAACTAATTACATGCAATGTGTTTGATTGTAAGGCCTTCTAAGTTAGGAAAAAATGCAAACAACAATTACAATATGAGTTCTACAAGATCCCACAAGATCCAACTTACAATCCTAATCCTAGTTAGTCCAGATCCACAACTGGATAAGACACCAAGAAGAATACACACTTGTACCCTCAGGTCCACCAAGAAATCCTTTGGTTCTCAAGCCACAACTACTAGCTCTTCAAATTTTGCATGTAGCCTTCATTCTCTTCTCCAAGTTGGATGATTATGCCTAAAGACTCCACAAAACCCCCTACTTATACCCAACCAAGCCACAAGTTAGCCCAGTTTATTACAAACTAAATTAAATCCGTCACATTAAATATATGTTGAGCCACAAGTTGACTATAACATAAATTAAATACCCAAAGTTGGCTCACAAATAAGTTGGCACCAATAAGAACCAAGACCAATCTGAGCATCAGAAAGACCAAGCCAAGAATCAGTAAATTTCAAGTAGTTATGAGCTCCCAAAGCATGATAAGTACCACAGTGTATGTCAAGCTCCTAGTGCATGTCGAGATCCTAGTGCATTTCAAGCACCCTAGTGTATAACAAGCTCCAAGTACCTTTTGAGCTACCTTCAATGACCAAGCAGACTTGGGCAACACTATTGATGAGCTCCCTAAGCAAACTAAGCTCCCAGTATTTGCCGAGCACTGCAAGATTTGTCGAATGTCTTCATTAACTGAGTCAATCAATTAACACAACAACCAAGCCAACTTAGCATTGACCAAGTGACTCTTCCTTCTTTGACTGAGTTCCCAAAATCCAAAGCCAAACCACACCATCCTATAGGATTGCAAGCCAACCAAGGATGCTCCTGCATAAAAGTTAATAAACTCTTTCACTTAAAATAATTGACTATAAATATGTATTTTGTTTTGCCTCCTGAGAGAAATGGATAAGGTTTAATAAACTAGAGAAACACTCAATATAAGCAACCATTTTCATCTCCTTCAGCTTGAACATAATTTACTCCATGCAATGCCATGCTTATGATAGTTGAAGTGAGAAATAAAAATGAATTTCAAGAAAGGAGAATACAAGAGAGAAATCAAGATTGGTTATGATCTTCATTTATATATATATATATAGATAGATAGATTGATTTTATTTTATTTCTATGAGCACATATATTTATCTTTACATATCTTTAATCAAAACTTGAATCAAAGGTTAGTAACGATATATCGTCAAATATGACATTCATAATGCAATAAGGCTTGCATAATTATGCACCTCCTCAATTTCAATAATGTAATAGATAATAATATCTCAATTATAGTCTTGATTACTCAAAGACATTAAATTCATCAACTAATTTAACTAAACCCCTTAAAAAAACAACCATTCTTAATATTAAAAAGAATTTCAATCATATCTACTCAAAAAAGATAATTAGCTTTCTAATCCACCACTTCCAAAATTTAAGCAAGACACAAAACAAACATGAAAAATAGAGGGACACTATATTAAAAACCCTTCCTAATTTAGTAATCAAATTAGAGCACAATAAATCAATGTTTTGCTCCCTAAATACCTCAAAGAATTACTCAACATAGTATTTAATTAAATTCGAGTAGTTTCATGTGTCTAAATTGTGAAAAATACAACACATTTTCACATATCTTTCTACAAAATCCATAGTTGGGAAATGAGGATCATTGTAGAAGAAAATAGAATACTAGGGAACTTGACCTAAATATTTCATTTGTGGTCTAGGTTTTGAAACCATCCTAAATCAAAGGCTTACTTTGTGATATATGTCCTAAAACTTGGATAAAATATTTCAATTGTAACCCAAGTTCTAAAACTTGAATAAAATATTTCATTTGTGATCTTGGTCCTGAGATCTAAATCAAAGATTTTATTTGTAATTTAACAAATAAACTCTTCAACATTGTAAATAAAATAAATAAATTGTACACATGACATGTGAACAAATTTGAATACTAGTGAAACTTGACATGGTATTTATGCTACTAGAATTCTCTTTTATGTTCTTGGTTTTGTAATTTTTTTCTTAAAGGAAAGGGAATTGAAATCTCAAAATAAGGATTAAGGGAAAAAATACTCAAAAGCATGCACTTGTGTAGCTATTGGTGATGAAGATCTAGGAGTAGTGAATGATTATTTTGGAGAGCTTAGGGCCTATAAGAAGGCTTGTCTTATGGAAAACCTATGAAGAGAATTGACATTTGGTGTAAAACAACAACTCCAAAATAAAAATTTAAATTAATATTAGAAATATGTAGAAGAGTGCAAATTTGAGATTTTCCAAAAGAAAAGTAATCAAAGATCAATGGATATCTTTAGAAGGAGTTATTTAAAAGGGTCAAACCCATGATTGGTGCTCAAACTAAGATTTTTCTAGGCTAATATGTAAATGATAAAATCATAGTCATTTGTGATTGAGGTTCCAAAACCTAAATTAAATATTTCATTTGTAATTTAAGTCATGAATCTTGAATCATTGGATTCATTTGTGATCCAAGTTTTAAAAAATGAATCAAAGATTATGTTTGTGACCCTTGTTCTAAAACCTAAATCAAATATTTCACTTGTGATATTGGTATTAAGACCCAAATCAAATATTTCATTTATCATCTAGGTCCTAAAGTCCTGAACCAAATAAATTAGTGGGTCATTTTTATTATTTCTTAACAAACAAACTATTCTAACCTTGGAAGCAAATTAAATAAATGGTACACATGAGATATAGATAATTTTGAATACTAGTGAAACTTGAAATGACATTTATGTTACTAGAAGTTTGTTTTATGTTCTTAGTTTGTTTTTTTTTTCTTAAAGGAAAGGGAACACATCAATGTCAATAGAATCCTTGGGGAACAAGAAGGAAGCAGGTAGTGTTGAAACCTTAAAATAGTAGATTGGTAAAAGTAAATCATTGTGAGGGATCCATCTCAAAGTGGGATGACTTTATTTGTAAGAATTGGACTAGTTTGGTCATTCCTTGTCAATATGGGAAAGGGGGACAATCTAGCAAATAAAGTAGGCTAAAATGTAGTTGAGATCCTCCTAGAGAAGGATGGTATAAATTGAATTTTTATGGATCCATGAGAGACTATCCAGGAATAAATCCATCATTCATAGTGGCAAAGGTCAAGTTATAGGTAAGATAACCAATCCTTTAAACAAAACCACCAACAATATGGTAGAAATGACATGATCAAAATGACTCCAACTTAGTAAGAATCTTGGTATTAAAAAATTAATAGTGGAAAGAGATTCTCAAATATTATTAGTGAAACTAGGATAGGTCTAACACTAAATTGGAAGATAAACACAACATTGGAAAGAAGCATGCAATTAGTTACACATTTTTAAGAAATTGAATTTTAGTAAATTTATAGAGAAGGTAATAAATTAGTTGATGAATTAGCTAATCTGGGACATATGCAATAATAATTAAAGAATACTGACACTTATCAATACTACTAAATGATTGCAAGCAAAAAAAAAGAATGTGTTAAGAAGGTAGGCTTCCTCCACTTTAATAACTTATTCTTTGTTTGTACAATTAAAAAAAATATACATATAACTTTAATTATATTATATCCCTACTACATATTAAGTTACTATACTTCTAAGCCCAAAATCATTAATCTCAACAAATATAAGACTAATAGAGGCTATAGACAAATTTGCTAATTCCTAACACATAATGATTAATTAAAACTCTTGTATTATACTTTAAGAGATTACTCATTCTTAATTCCTAAAAACCACATAAAATTACGTTTGGAAGATACACACATTAATGGGTTTAATCTCCTCCCAACTTCATCCTTTTTTCGAGGGACTATCTTAGTCAGTTCATTATGATTTTTGGTGGAGTAGCTTAACAAAAGATAGCATGCTCTCCCCTTATTCTTTGTGCTCATTAATAATCACCATCTTTTACACTCACTACACCTAATACAATGGCTATCAGGTGAGGACATTTCCATGATGACTAGCCTTTTCCCTACTAATTACTTCATATACTTCCTTGGGTATGTGCACCAAGTTGTGGTGCCAAAAACATGACACATAAATTTTTTCTTAAAAAAAAATTCCAAAGCATGTACGCGCTTTGGAAAACTAAATTTTTTTATATATGGGCTACAAACCTACAACCCATTTTTTTTTTTGGGGTTTTAGATTGTTTCTCCTCAATAATGCGCACATGGATTGGAAATATTAAAGAATTTTGTCACTCACCTCCTCAAAATGCTTCCTCGTCACTGAAGATCAAGATCGAGATCATGTAGTATGTTTTCTACTCTTGTTTTTGCATTGTTATATACGTTTTTGCATTTTTTTGTAAGTTTTTACATTGTTTTGTAGGTTTTTTTAGTTTTGTTTTAAATTTATTTATTTATTTAGATTGCAATTGGTTTCTTATCAAAAAATGTGAATAATGAACTGCCAAATCCCCAGCTAGATCAACAAAATCAAAATGAAAACCCTCCACAAGAAGAGCAAGAAATTTTGCAACCTCCACTGATTGGAAGACCTCCTAGCACCCAAGACAACATAATGAATGAAATAGAAAGAGGGAAAAATGAATTAGAAGCACTCATTGGTAGGTTGAAAGCTTGTGGACAAACCAATCTGATGAGAGCACAATTGGCATCCTCCCTTGAGTCCGTTATGACCCATGTAGCTTTCGTTAATGGTCAGTTGGATATTTGGCATGTTAAGAGGGATGAACAAAGAAGATATTATGCAAACAAATTATCATATGAAGATGTGAAAAAAAAAGGGAAATAGAAAAAGGTAGCATTTGTGCATTGTTTAAAAAGTGTGGAGAACAAGACATTGTTAAACATACAACTAAAAGGTTCCCCATTCATTGGTGCATACATGATGGTATTAGAAATAACTTTTGGGATAGATGGTGGACGATCTTTGATGCCCCTCCCTGAAATAATCACAAGGTTCCAATGTATTTCTTAAAGAAATTGTATTGTGAATTTTTCCTTGGGGAGATCCCTAATTATTTTGATATATTAGAATCTTAGGGTAGAGGTGGGGGTTGTCATTTGAGAGGTTGGGGGCATGTCATGACCCTAATACAGTTACAAAACCTGTTGTCAAGACACATGGTGAACATGTGATCATTCCTTCAATTGTGAAGGAACATGTAGAGACCAACACTCTAGGGACTATTAGTGCTTTGACGCAAACCCTCATTGATTGCACCAGTCTATTAGTTGAGGAGGAGCCTTTTGTGCATCGTGGTCACATGTGCACATCATGTGGATTCTTATGCACATTTGGCAACCATGTTGGAGTCAGTATGGATGATGGGCTAGTTACTGATGAGTTCCTGAATGACACATTTGGTATTGACACACAGGTAAATTACAATTATAATAAACTAATTTGATCACATTTCATATGTATAGTGAATGTCTAATTAATTAGCATGTAGTGACATTGTTCAAAATTTAGGGTAAGAGTGTTGCTGGCCCTAGTACAAATTCCCCAGCCCCATTTTTCATCTCATTGATGAGTCAAGAGGTATGTATTAATTTAATAATTTAAATTAATAGATATATTTATTAAGTAATCATATGAAAGATTGACAAAAAAAATTTATGCATGTGCATCAATTCTCTATTGGACCATTGACATTCACGAGGGACTCTAAGCCTAGGAATGATATGAGCTTCGTAGAGGTACATTTGTTTCATATTAATTTAATTCATTTGATTATATGTGTTTCATATTTCATGTTACATGTAAATTGTATTATATGACATGCAATTGATGATGTCTGAGATTCTTCCTCATTTGCGCCAATCCATCGATCATGGAGTTGCTGCAGTGATGGTTAGTTCAGAGCCATTGACTGAGGTATAAAAGAAATTTTTTGGTTTTAGTTATTTTTTATAATAGTTAGTATCAAAATTTCTAATGTTATTTATAAGTGATTATATTGATTGAATTGTTGTAGGGCCTTATTACACTCGATTGTCCTCGAGCCTTTAAGGTAGATGTATAGAGTGACTATTTGATGGCGGTAAGAAAATAATTAATTTTGTTTGTACATATATTTGATTTCAATGTATAATAATTATTGATTCATATCTAGTTTTTTTGTATCATCTCGAGTTAGAGAAGAGCCTAAACAAGAGGACGAGCGAGCACGTGAGGAAGACTACATCATCCCCATTATCTTTCTCCACATAATGACCAAAGACCTCTAGGGATTTGTTTCCTTCCTCTTGTGGGAAGGAGAAGATATAGTTGATAGACACACATCTATAGGCATTAGTGGACATATATGTTGAATTTTATGTTAGTGGACATATTCGATATACATTTGATGTATATATGACATTTTATATTTGATGTATGACATATATTTGATGCATGGAATTATTAGACTTATGACATTATTGGTTAATATATGATATGTTTGTTCATGTATGACATTATTTGTTATCATAATATATTATATTTTTGTTCATGTATGACATTATTGGTTATCATAATATATTATATGTTTGTTCATGTATGACATTATTGGTTATCATAATATATTATATGTTTGTTCATGTATGAAATTATTGGTTATCATAATATATATCTTATTTTTCTTGTTTACATTATAAGTACAATTCATGCATTTTATCTTGATGTAAATTGCATCCAAAATGATGCAGAGTGTTCACACCAAAAGCTAGTGGATTCCCAACAAGAACACTTTTAAGGAAAACTACGTTTCCCACCTTCCTAAGTGTCTTCAAAGACTCTTTCCAACTTGGTTAAAACATTGAAAAAAATTCTACCCAACTTTACAAAGCTACTTGATCACTTTCCCTATTCAAGACTTGGGAAGCAATAAGGGAAAAATGAGCAAATTTGAGAAATGGATCATAATCAACTTCTTGCTTCAAACTAACATTGTAGACACTTCAAGGAAACCTAATAATTATCTCACAAAATTCATTGTCATCTATTCCATCCTTACAAGAGATTCTTCAACATCCTATGAGTGAAAACAATCTTCCAACATCCTATGACCTTATTTTCTTTGCAATGACATGTAACTTGTTGATTTTTAGACAACTCTTCACAAAAGGAAGTGATTATGTTTCAAACACATGAAATGGCTATTAAGACAACCAAGAATATCCTTAACATCTCCCACTAAATCCATTTAGTGATAACATGCAGCTAAAGTGGTGCTTCATTCTGACAAAGTATGAGTTTTATGTTCCAAACAGGAAGTAATGATATTTGATAATAACTCAATGATCCTATATACAAGTTTAACATCAACAGTGATTCCTCGCCATATAAAAAACTTAATAATCACCAACACCTTATGCCTCCCTTAAATTTATAGAGGGTATTTTCATCATTTGACATCCATTCCAACTGATTACTAGTTGGTTTGATTGGTTACAAGGTTAATTTCAAGGTTTTCCAAAAAAATGCTAAAAGTGCCAAAAAGTTGTCAGTAACTTTTATTGCAAAATGCATGTTTTGCACTAACTCTTCCTAGAACTTAAACAAGTGGTTTTTGGTAACACATAGGACCTATATAAGGTTTAATGACTCTCAAAATACTTATTGAGTCAACTTATTAACAAAAACAACAAAAAAAGAAAAATCGCTAGGACTAAGGCAACTTGGGTTTATAGGTGACCTCAAGTTCCTTGACGTTACAAACACGAATTACCTTATTACCATAAAAAAATAACATGTTCAAAATGAGGTTTATTATCACCCCTTTAACTTCTATCATGAGTCTCCATCATTGGATGAGATGACATATCCCGTTGCCATAGTCAAAGATCATTGCCTTATGTCATTTACTGACTCTAAGGGACAATTTGGTTCGGCATGCCCATGAATGTTTGAGTGCTCAATGGGATGGGAGGAGCTTGGGGATAGGTTTTACCTAGCTACCTAGAGCTAATGAAATAGACATTTTGATCCAACAACAAGTGGTAAGAGAGATTCGGTAGTTGACAACTTTGTACTGGCCAACACTACAAGTTTCAACATCACCCAAGATGGGGTCACAAAATTAAAATAGAATAAGATCTCAAAAAATTGAGAGAGGTTATTGTAGGTCTCCATGAAATGGTCCTATAGCACCTATAATCACATCCATACCTCACACAAGCTCTGAGATATGCCTTGTCAAAGATCACTGCCCTATGGCATTTAGTGACTCTTAGGGAAGATTCAGTTCGACATGCCTGAGAATGTTCGAGCGCTCAAAAAGATGAGAGGATCTTGGGGCTAGTGTTTACCCAACCACTTGGAGCTAATATAATATACATTTTGATCCCACAACAAAAAGTGAGAGAGATTTGGCAGTTGGCAACTTTGTACTAGCCAACACTACAAGTTTTAGCATCACCTGAAATGGGGTCACAAAATTAAAATAGAATAAAATATCCAAAAAGAGAGAGAGGTTATTTTAGGTCTCCACAAAATGGTCTTGTAACACCTATAATTGCATCCATACCTTGCACGAGCTCCAAGATATGCCCTATCAAAGATCACTGCCCTATGGCATTTAGTGACTCTTAAGGATGTTTCGATTTGACATGCTTGAGAATGTTTGAGAACTCAAGGGGATGGGAGGATCTTGGATTTAATGTTTACCCCACCACCCAGAGCTAATAGAATAGACAATTTGATCCCATAATGAATGTGAAGGTGATTTAGCAGTTGGCAACTTTGTACTAGCCAACACTACAAGTTTCAGCATCACCCGAGATGGGGTCACAAAATCAAAACATAGTAAGTTCTCCAAAAAGTGAGAGAGCTTATTGTAGGTCTCTACAACATGGTCCTATAGCACCTAGATTCACATCCATACCTTGTACAAACTCTGAGATATACCCTATCAAAGATTGCTTCCCTATGACATTTCGTGACTCTTAGGGATGTTTCAGTTTGATGTGCCTGAAAATGTTCAAGTGCTCAATAGGATCGAACAAGCTTAGGGCCAAGGTTTTCCTAGCCATTTGGAGCTAACAGAATAGATATTTTGATCCCACAATGAATAGTGAGGGAGATTTGACAATTGGAAACTTTGTACTGGCCAAAACTACAAGATTCAACATCACCCGAGATGGGGTTGCAAAATCAAAATGAAATAAGATCTCCAAAAAGTGAGAGATTTTATTGTATGTCTCTGTAACATGGTCCTATAGCACTTGGAATCACATCCATACCTTGCATGAGCTTTGAGATATGCCTCATCAAAGATTGCTACTGTATAACATTTAGTGACTCTTGGGGATGTTTCGATTTGACATGCCTGAGAATGTTTGAGCAATCAACAGGATGGGAGGAGCTCAGGGCTAGTGTTTACCCAACCACCTAGAGAAAACAAAATAGATAGTTTGATCCCACGATGAACGATGAGGGAGATTCGGTAGTTGGAAACTTTGTATTGGCTAACACTACAAGTTTTAACATCACCTGAGATGGGGTTGCAAAATCAAAATAGAATAAGCTATCCAAAAGGTGAGAGAGGTTATTGTAGGTCTTCACAACATGGTCCTATAGCACCTAGAATCACATCCATACTTCAAATAGCTCTAAGATATGCCATGTCAAAGATTTCTGCCCTATGGCACTTAGTGACTCTTAGGGATGATTCAGTTTGACGTGCCCGAGAACGTTTGATCACTCAATGAGACAAGATGAACTTGGATCTAAGGTTTACCTAGCTACTCAAAGCTAACAAAATAGATAGTTTGATCCCACGATGAATGGTGAGGTAGATTCAGTAGTTGGCAACTTTGTATTGGCCAACACTACAAGTTTCAGCATCAACCGAGATGGGGTCAAAAAATCAAAATGGAATAAGATCTCCAAAAATTGAGAGAGGTTATTGTAGGTCTCCACAACATGATCCTATAACACCTAGAATCACATCCATACCTTGCATGATCTCTGAGATATGCCCTATCAAAGATCACCGTCCTATGGCATTTAGTGACTCATAGGGATGTTTTGGTTCGGTGTGCCCAAGAATGTTCAAGCGCTCAAAAATATGGGATGAGCTTAGGGCTAGTGTTTAGTCAGCCACCTAGAGCTAATGGAATAAACAATTCGATCCCATGATGAACGGTGAGAGAGATATGAGAAAGAAATATATGCCGAGGCCACTTTGTGCAATGAGAAAAAGTTGCTAATTAGGAAAAATTGGGTCTTTTTGAGTTTTTGGTCAAGATAGACTAGGATTAGGTGTTTTTAGTTGTTTTTTAATAGTTTGGAACCTTTTCCAAGTCCTAGAAGTGAAATCTAGTGAACTTTGCAAAAGTTGTACTTTTTGTGCAAAATTGCAGAAGTTGTAAAAGTTGCTTAAAAATGAAAATCTGATTGGAAACCTTCTAACCTTCAAAAATATGTTTCTCATGCTCATATACTCAAGCATGGATATTTACAACTTCCCAAACTTCTATTTGCAACTTTTTTGCAAGAATTGCAAAAGTTGCTCAAGCAACTTTTAGAGCAACATTGCAACTTTTGATCAATTTTTGCTCTTTACATATTTAGGTCAAATGGATCCATCTAGGACTATTCTAGGACCCTAGTTGAGATTCCTAGGACCTATTAGGTAACTAAATACCTTAGTTTCCCATGAATATTGAAAGGAAATGAATAAGTAATTGGCTACCAGCTACAAATAATTCAAAGACATTGAAAACAATATATAGTATTCTTTCAAGACAAATGAGGTAACAATTTTGAAAATAAGATTGAAATGATTCCCATCAATGGCATGGCCAATAACTACCTTTTTAATATAGTGACCAACAATTGGCCTCAATCCCCATGCCTTCTCATTCCTATGGAGGAAAGCTTAATATATAAAGGAATATATACAAAAGAATTGTAGCTACATCTATTAAATATACAAAGGAAGATATAGAAAACTTGCTTAATAAAGAGATTAATCTGAGAGAAAAGGACATTTCAAAAGAAAATGGTTATCTTAGTGCCATCCAGGTTATGCCAATTACTTAGGATGAAGAGATAAAACCTATAGCTATTGGGAAAGAGTACATATGTACATAGACACAAAAATTTTAGATAGAGAAGTGACAAGTGTTATAGAATTATCCATGGAGCAATGTGAAGCGAAGCCTCAAATTGGTTCATTAGTAGGCAAAGAATCTAGTGACACACCTCATTCCAGTACCACATATGTTTCAATTAGAAATGCCTATTCATCAATGGCCTTGCATTTACAGGACTTAGGAAGCCAGGATACTTAAGTTGGGCATGACCCCTCAAAGTTTTCATTGAAATATATTAATGATCTTAACAGAACAACAAAAATCCCATTGCCACCTTTAAATGGAGACTTGAGTTTAAATTGAGATTGTCAGTTCCCAAACATGTCCCATTCAAGTAGATGACTGGTGTAGGAGCACCCATTCTAGACTCATCAAAGAAGGCACCTAAGGATCTTAGATAGTTCACTTAGGATAGGTTGTGATGGAATAGTGCATGGTGGAAGCTTCTAAAAGGCAAGCCACTAGGCAATTAGACAAGGTTGGAATCCTTCAAATTTCCCAAGAAGAGGGTTTAGTGCTGGGACAATTATCATAAGCATCAATAATGAACATATCAGAGGTTATCACAACCCAAACAAGGCAGGGAACCTAATCACTAGGTTTGCCTAAGTTCAAAAGCACCAAAACATAAGGATTCTCCAAAAGCCTAATAAGGGAACATACCACCAAACATGAATGAAAAAAGAAAAATGACGATGGAATGACATACAAACACATGTTATACCTATTAAGGTCTATATACAATAGATAAAGTGATTCTCTTGTGTCCAAACAACACTGAGATACAGTTACAACAGTTTGCCATTGAAAAGGCTAGTAGCCTTTCAAAGTGTAAATTGAACATAATATGTAAAAATCCCACATGTATATGTAGTTCAAAATGAGATTAAAATGCCCTTTTAGGACATATAAAACATATGTAAACCTCACAAACTGGAAGAGACTAGAAGCCATTGCTATAACAATGTTTGGAAACTGTTGATGGGCCTAATTAGGCTGTAGTTACACTAAAGGTACCCTTTCACATGTGCAAATCTAGAAAAAAATTATTGGAACATCTAGGGGCATGTGAAACAAGTCCAAATCCAAAGTTATAGACCTTGGATCACTCTAGAGCAAAATTTATAGTGACTATGGTGAAATGTTAAATGGTGCATGTATGGAGCCATGCACCTAGGGTATGGTGGAAAAATTCATTCCTTTCTTGGCCATCTGTAAAAACTACAAAATCATGAAGTAAACTAATAAGTCTTGCATTCCACCAAGGGGCATCAAATTCCCATGGTGGAAAGTGCCAAAACAACAAGGCCCTAGGTGAAACCCTTGGTTTAATGTTGATTTCTAGGCACCTTCAGCAAAACTTGAATAGCTTGCAAACTACAAAGGATCAAAACATGAAACCAAGTGAAAATGTAATGTAACTTGCCCCTCTAACTCCTGGGGTCATTGGCACATGTGCCAACATCTGTATCAATTTGTACAACACTCTAGAACATGAAATTTTGTAGGAAAAATAGGTTATTGTATTAATTTCTTGCCAAAATAAGTACATCATACCTATCACCCACCTATAAGGGCTAATATAGGTTGTCCCAATGGTTACAAGGTTTTTTTGAACCAACTAGTCATTTGGGGAAGAGTTTTTGAAAATTTAACAACTTTTTAAGAATTTGCTCAAAAGTTGTCTAACAACTTTTTGAGCAACTATGAAAAGAAAGACAATCAAACCAAACTTCCTAAAAAAGATTTATTCTAAACAACCCAATATACCATGGAAACTAGTACAGTGTACAAAAACAATGTCAAAAATGGCTTAAAACTTAGAAACTCAGTAATTTTTTCTTCAAATATCATGCTATAACATGCTAACCATACACAATGATATTAACTTCTCTCATTTTAGGGTTTGGAAAGTCTTTATATCTACTTTTGGGTCTTTCCCCTTCATCCTTATGGTTTGCATCAGCCTCCTTCAAGTTTTAAAAGGAAAATTCACAATTTCTTGCAAAATCAGCATTTTGCAAAAATTGTAAAATTGCAATATAGCAACTTTTGCAATTTTTTGTGCATGCTCTTCTTAATACTTCTAACTTGTTATTTACGCCATCCCTTAGCAATTCCATGCTAGGGACCCTTCCCTAAGCTAGTGACTCATCCCTTAGGTTACTCATTGCCCTATGGCAAGGTATGCTTTGATTTTTAGGCCAAAATAGTGACTCTTCTAAGGACATTAAATGACATCCAATACCATAACTACCACACCTAGGTCCAATGACCCTTATTCTACTTACAAGGCTCACTTGGAGCATAACACAAAAAAAATGAAAAGGTGAGGGCCCTATGTTTCAAGATGCCCCTACACCTCTCTCTCTCTCTCTCTCTCTCTCCCTATTCAATCTAATGAACCAACTGGATCTACTCTACATTTTAATGTCTCAAGTATTGCTTCATGGTTTAACTTGCAAACCTTCCAAAGAGTCTTATTATACAGTTTTCCACCATATTTTATCAAGTGGACATTTGATGCAACAACAAGGCTCAAATAATGAATAATCATCCTCTCTGTTTTCCAATCCTCAAATAACCACAAGTTAGAGTTCTTCATATAATATCGTCTAAGCCATGTGGCGGTTACAACCACCACACCAATATGGTACTCTAAACCTTCACCATCTATAACCAAGTCATCCAATTTTTGTTTAGCTTAGACACAACAACACATATAATAATATGTCCCTTCTTGATTTTCTTCAAGTGCAATAATAGCAAAAACATGGCCTGCAGTGATAAATGTACAAAATGTAGTCATTAATTCAAAAAATACTTAGGTAAAAGTTATAAAGTTACATATTGAAATTACAAAGATATATATATTACCAGGTTGTACTAGATTAGACAAGTGGTCAAAGTCAATGGACGAATCCATCTCTACCATTTCTAGTGCTTGTGGGGGATGATAGGTGTCAATTGGGTTCAAACTCGTATGTCCCATTTGTCCACCCATTTAGTCGACTCACACTCGTCTCAATTTTCCTCTGCATATGATGGACAATAGCATGCCATTTTGTGTGTGTGGATACTCCATGAACCTACATCAGAGATTCTAAAAGAGTGCAACTCACTTGATCCTATTAGTGTGCAACAATCCTCATATGGTGCAATGTTAGTATTATCTATTAAAAAAAAAAAATGAATCGTAGACTTACCTTCCTTACCTAGACCCATTGTAGCATTACACCACTAGATGATGGATTTTGCATCTGCTAATATTGATCCATCTTTGAACTATAATTCTTCATGAGCTAAGGTTCTTTTGATGCATGTGCCTACAACATCGTGCTCTCCCTTTCCATTACTAGCCTCTATGAAATTCCACATATATTGAGTTTTAGACAACCTGTGCATCTTGCTCAACCAATAGAACATCCATGCATTCTTGAATTGAGATGCACAATTGTCTGACCAAATAATGGGTTGACAATATGGTATGCCCCTATTAGCCGAATCTCCATAAAATAGTTGCAAATAATCATGTACAAACTCTGTAGAATGTGATCGATCATCATTGATGTAAAAATGGTACTCCCTCAAAACCTTCCTGGCATTCTCTGTACTTGTAGGTGAATGCATGAATGTTATGTAAAAAAATATGGAAAACTATTGAGAAGCATAATACTTTGCTTGCACCTCATTTTGTTGTTGTAGTGTGTAGTTCTCTACAAAGTCTACAACCGAAACAATGGTATCTAGTGGAAACGTATCCTTGCACAACTTGAATTGCAAATCTAGCCATCAAGCTCTATGTGTATGCCTTGCATACTCGTAAATAATCTTTTCACGAAATTTTTTCATGAACTCATACACTAAAGTCTTTTCAATGACTATTTAAATCACGTGTTTTACCCTGCTTCCCATCTTTTAGAGCATATGTCACTGTCTTATATTTTCCGTAATCTACTATTTCATTTCTAATTGCATGTGTACTATCCATATGTTCACAAGTTGATAAAAGTTGCAAAGAACCACAAAATAAGCATGTACCATCCGAGCATGATGTCTTGTAAAATTGTTGTTCGTCCCCTATTTCACATAAAATGTTGGATATGAATTCCCTTGAAGATCTAGGTAGCTCATTCATGTCACAATCTTGCAAAACAAACTTAGAATGCAAAAACACACATATATGCCTATAAACATCAAAATGGTTAGAAAATTCAATATGTATCCTACAACAACAAGTTGTGCATATGTGATTTATCTTCACATAAAAAGGTTTACCCATCTCATAAAATCTTTGACTTATTCAAATTTGAGGATACATACCAATAAATTTTGCAAAAAATTGTGTCTGAGTTGAGTCCAGAAAATGTTTTGCATGTATGTTGCAATTTTGGCTACCAATCCTCCTTCTTATAACATCTCTATGATTAGGGGAAACATGTGTGTTATTTGTCCAAAAATATTTGATCAATGATTTGAAAGCTTCACTAATTTTTTTATCCTTTCATGGTAGTCTACCGCTAAATATCCTTAACTCATTTTTGTTGGATCTTCCAATCTCTCAAACCTTAGCATGGTTCTCCTTAGAGTGCCTCTACTGAGTTTTGATGTTTTGCTTGTCTTTTTCATGAGTTAAGCTCTCTTCATTTGGGTACTTACTAATTTTTTTTTAAGAACTCGTCTTCTGATATTACTATCTTTGGTGTGTGATGTAGAACCCACTTTGTCATAAGCACTCTATTAGATTATTTACAATGCTATTTTCATTTGAATTGTCCATCATTCTTAGCCCAAGAATCTTCATGATGGGCCTAAATTCCAAATTTCTCATTATTTCAAAAAATAATTGACATTGACCTATAATATTTAATTCTTCAAAGAATGATATCCACATACGATTAACTTTTCTTTGACAAGTATGCTTGCTAATATTGGCAAGCATTGATTTCAGAATATTCATATCAATATCAATCAAATATTTTGTTCTACTAAAACAAATTCTAGAAGGTGTTATAATCTCTTCCATTCCATCAACATTTTGAACATCAACATAAGTTTGAGTTTTTTGCATACCTTGATGCAAAGATGATGTGCCTTGGCAATAAGATGCAAAAGATGGAATGTCACCTACTTGGTATGCTGATGTTGTGCCTTCAACATGACATGATGGAGTGTGTACATCATCAGATCTACAAATTAGTGTCTCTTCAACATGAGATGATGATATGAGTCCAACATTGGAAGATGGTGTGATTGTCTTCTTGAGTGTAACAGTCTCATTCGTTCTCTTTGTCTTTCCAATTCTTCCTCTTTGTTTCTTTGTATCAGTGATTCTTGTTCCTCTTCGAAAGACAATTCTTTGTTATTGTGTTGCAATTTTCTTTTTTCATGTAGTAGTTTCATTTTATCTCTTTTAATTGCCAAATCTCTCTCCCTCTCTTCCATTGTTTGAGTTTTTGGTTTCTTCCTTGGCATGATGATTTCTATATGTCAAATTATTCAAACATTTGAATTATTTACAATTTGTAAATTACAAATCATTCAAATACATATATAAATTACAATTATTTTCATGAATACACAATATATATCAAACAACTTGTCAAATTTCTAACCATTTCCAAATAAAAATTCATTCAAACATACAAATTTCAATGAATTCACTATTTATTAAACAACATGTCAAATTATAATCAAATTTGTCTCTATATAATAACAAAGATTATTTTAAAAGGACTGCACTAACCTTTTCTATAGAAAGAATATTCAAAAAGTCTTCAAATAGTGTATCCAATGATTGAATTCAGTGTTTGCTAGCTTCAAATAGAATGAAAGAATGTTCAAAAAGCCTTCAAATAGTGTTTGCTAGCTTCCAACAACATGAAACCCATGTTTTCTATCAAAATAACATAATACACAACAGACAAAAAATAAAATATGGATCAGTAGGGACCCAAACTTTCATTATGACCATTTTTTGGTGTTTTCATAGTGTGTACACACTATAGTGCGTATGCACTATGTGAAAAATAATCTCTCCCTATCCCACCATCCCCAATCCCCTACTCTCTCTTTCTCCCTACTCTCTCTCTCTCAGGCTACTCTCTCTAGCTATCTCCCTCTCTGACCGCCTACTCTATCTCTCACTCGCTCTCCCCCATCCCCTTCTCTCTCTCACTCTCCATCTCCCACCACCTACTCTCTTTCACTCTCTCACTCTCTCTCCCATCCTCTACTCTCTCTCTCCCTCTCCCACTACCTACTCTCCCTCTCACTCTCTCTCTTCCATCCCCTACTCTCTCTCATTCTCCCACCCCCTCTCTCTCTCACTCACTTTCTCCCATCCCCTACTCTCTCTCTCTCTCTTGCTGTCCCTCTCCCACTCCCTCTCCCACCGCCTACTCTCTCTCACACTCTATCCCCTAATCTCTCTCTCACTCTCACTCTAGCTCTCCCTCTCCCATCGCCTACTCTCTGTCTCTCACTCTCCCTCTACCACCACCTACTCTCTCTCTCTCTCTCTCTCTCTTCCATCCCTTACTCTCTCTCTCTCTCTTGCTCTCCCTCTCCCACCACCTACTCTCTCTCATCCCCTACTCTCTCTCATTCCCCCACACCCTACTCTCTCTCAATATCTCTCTCTCCCATCCCCTATTATCTCTATCTCTTAGGCTACTCTCTCTCTCCCTCTCTCTCTCCCACTCCCTCTCCCACCGCCTACTCTCTCTCACACTCTATCCCCTACTATCTCTCTCTCTCTTGGGCTACTCTCTCGCTCCTCTCCCATCCCCTACTTTCTCTTTCACTCTCTCTCACTCTCCCTCTCCCACCACCTACTCTCTCTCATTGTCTAGACCTCTCCCATCCCCTAATCTCTCTCTCTTAGGCTACTCTCTCTCTTTCTCTCTCTCCTCTCCCATCCCCTACTCTCCCTCTCACTCTCTCTCCTCTCCCATCCCCTACTCTCTCTCTTGGGATACTCTCTCTCTTTAACTATTTTCCTCTCCCACCACCTACTCTCTCTCTCTCTCCCATCCCCTACTCTCTCCCTCTCCCTCTCCCACTCCCTCTCCCACCATCTACTCTCTCTCACTCTCTCTACTATCCCCTACTCTCTCTTGCTCTCCCTCTCCCACTGCCTACTCTCTCTCTCTCACTCTCTCTCTCCCATCCCCTACTCTCTCTCACACACTCTCTCTCTCACACTCTCTCTCACTCTCACTCTCTCCCTCTCTACTCTCTCTCTCTCTCCCATCCCCTACTCTCATTCCCTCTCTCTCCCATCTTGTACTCTCTCTCTACCACCCCCTACTCTCTCTCATCCCCTACTCTCTCTCTCTCTTACACACACTCCCATCCCACTCTCTTTCTCTCCCTCTCCCACTACCTACTCTATCTCTCACACACACTCTCTCTCTCATCCCCTACTCTCCCTTAGGCTACTCTCTCTCTCTCCTCTCCCATCCCCTACTCTCTCTCTTTCACAAACACACACTCCCATTTCCCCTCTCTCTCCTCTCTCATCCACTAGTCTCTCTCTCACACACTCCCACCCCCCCTCTCTCCCTCTCCCAATCCCTCTCCCACTACTTACTCTCTCTCCCTCTCTACTCTCTATCTCTCCCATCCCTTACTCTCTCTAACACCCCCTACTCTCTCTCACACTTCCTCTCTCTCTCTCATCCCCTACTCTCTCTCTCTCATCCCCTACTCTCTCTCTCTCTCTCTCTCTCTCTCTCTCTCTCACTCTTCCACTCCCTCTCCCACCACCTCTCTCTCACTCTCTCTCCCCCATCCCCTACTCTCTTTCTCATTCTCTCACCCCTACTCTCTCTCCGATCCTCTACTCTCTCTCCCATCCCCTACTCTCTCCCCGACCTCTTACTCTCTATCTCCCATCCCCTACTCTCTCTCCCATCTCCTACTCTATCTCTCCCCCACCCCCTACTCTCTCTCTCCCACCCCCTACTCTCTCTCACTCCCACTCTCTCTCTCCCATCCCCACTCTCTCTCTCGCTCTCCCTCTCCCACTCCCTTTCCCACTACCTACTTTCTCTCATATCCCCTACTTTCTCTCTCTCTCTCTCTCACTCTCTTCCATCCCCTACTCTCTCTATCTCTCTCTCCCATCCCCTCTCTCTCTCGCTCTCCCTCTCCCACTCCTTCTCCCGCTACCTACTCTCTCTCTCTCATCCCCTACTCTCTCTCCCACCCCTACTCTCTCTCTCTCTCTCACTCTCTCCCTCTCTACACTCTCTCCCATCCCCTACTCTCTCTTTGCCACCCTTTACTCTCTCTCTCTCTCTCTCCCATCCCCTACTCTCTCTCTCTCTCTCTCCCATCCCCTACTCTCTCTTTCTCTCTCCCTATCCCACCTTCTCTGATCCCCTACTCTCTCTCTCTCTCTCTCTCTCTCTCTCTCTCTCTATTTCTCCCTCCCTCCCTCTCTTCCTATCCCACCTCCTACTCTCTTCCCATCTTCTAATCTCTCTCATTCTCTACCTTCTCTACCTCTCTCCTTCCCTCTCTATTGAAATTTAGGTTGTAATAGTGTGTATGCACTAAAACATGTATGCGCTAATAAGATCCAAAATTTAAAAAGCTTTAATAGTGCATGCATGCTATAGTGTGCACACGTTATTCAAAGATTTGCATTCTACCAAGCCTAAGGCTTGGTTTTCCTTTGGGATCCAACCCAAAGGTTTGGAGTCACTAAACTGGTCAGAGATGTGTTTTGCTACAAACATACAAAAAATTATTGAATTTTCTTGTGTGCTCTCCTTCAAATTTCCTCATGGTTGAGAATCGATAAAATCAGGTTACATGACATTATAGGTCTCTGTGTTAGCTATATAACCATATAATTTATTTTTTATTTGAACTATTTTAATCTTTTCAACTATAATTTATTTTGAATGTATGTCCATTTTTTGTTAAAAACCAACATGTACTAATTGGGCTGTAGATTTTAGCTCATTCATCAAATTTTGTAACAACTTAGTTTTTTAGAAACTAGACTCCATTCTACACACTTTGAAAGAAATAAGTTTTCATTTTAGATTAGTTTTCAATAATTTCTAAGGGAAGCACACAGATATTTTACAATTTTGGGATGTATCCAATTAAAAAATTTATATAAAAAAATACACATTATAAAATTACTTGAAAAATCTAGGATAAACTACACAGTGTTAGGTAACTTTTGACTAGAGCAATTAAAGATTTTGTTTTTTTTTTAAAGTTAAAATTTTAGGGGGCCCACACTTTGTACTGTGTTATATTTTTTTCTAAATAAATAGTACCACTTTCTATGACTCCCTTTTTTGAGGACCTAAAACTAAACCATTTTGGAAAAAAATTAGTAATTTATAAACTAGATTCAAAGGACTACTACTTTTGTTTTTGTCATATTTTAAAATTTTGAGCGTAACTATCTTCAAATTCTTGTTGAAGTTCAAAAATTGCTAATTTTAGAAAAAAGGTATCCACTTTATACCCCCCTTTTGGCACCACAACTTGGTGCACTTATCCCCTTTTATTTAAGAAGTCTTTGTGTTGGTTTTTTTACAAAGTGCATGTAAGGTGCTATTGAAACAAAGCTCATCTAATGGATACCCTACTATGTCTTAGAGGCAAGAAAAGGAAAACAAAGGTAATGGACGTCCTTAAACGCAATATATTTGTATTAAATTTTCATAAGTAAGTTTGAAACTACTCTAATATGGGCTAGTCAAGAAAGTAATGCTTAGAAATTTCTAAGAAAATCTATATTTTCGACAGTGAAATCAAAATAGAGTATTCAGCCTAAACCCTATGCTAACAACATGAAAAAGTGTTAATCGAGGTTTTTTTACGTAAAAACTATGGCATTTAAGCTGAAATACTTAAATATAGATAGGTTAGGGCAAAACCTAGAAAGGTTTAAATCATATTAAAGTGACAAATAATGCTTTATAAGAATCCGAAAGGACTAAACAATATGTTGATGTCTATTCGAAACAATAATTTTCCATCCCTTTGGATGAATGAATCTATAAGATATTTTAAACACTATTAGGTTTACATCCCTAGATTGACTCACCCATTTGGATGAATGAATCTATAAGATATTTTAAACACTCTACGGTTTACATCCCTGGCTCCCTTATTTTGTGTGCTTCTTTGTCCCCTTGTTTTATTCCTTCTTGCTGAGGCTAGGTCTATATATTTTTCTACTCTATTCTTGCTTCTTTAGGACAGGTCTAACACTAAATTGGAAACTAAACTCAATACTAGAAAGAACCATACAATTAGTTACACATTTTTCAGAAATTGAATTTAAGCATATTTATATAAAAGGTAATAAATTAGTCGATGAAATAGCTAATCTAAGAGCAAATGGAATAACAATTGAATAATATTGACAACTATCAATACTAATAAATGATTGCAAGAAAAAATAATAATGTGTTAAGAAGGTAGGATTCCCCCACTTTAATAATTATGTTTAGTTTGTACAATTAAAGGCAATATACATAAAACTTCAATTATGTCATTTCCCTAATAAATATTAAGTTACTAGACTTCTAACCCCAAAATTTCTAATCTCAACAAATATAAGAATAATAGAGGCTATATAAAATTTTCCTAATTCTGAAAACATCATTTTTTATTAATTAAAATTCTTGTATTATCCTACAAGTGATCACTCATCCTTAACTCCAAAAAACTATGTAAAAGTATGGTCAAAAGATTCACATGCTAATGGTTTTCATCTCCTCCCAACTTCATCCATTTCAAGGGACTATGTCACTCAGTTCATCATGATCGAGGGACTATGTCACTCAGTTCATCATATTTTTGGTGGAATAGCTTAATAAAATATCATGTGTTCTCCCATTATTCTTTGTGCTCATTAATAATCAACATCTTTTACACTCACCATGCCTAATACAATGGTTAAATGCATGGTTTTCAGAATGGTGAGGACATTTCCGTGATGACTAGCCTTTTCCCCACTAGTTACTTGATAAACTTCCTTTTATCTAAGAAGTCTTTGTGTTGTTGTTTTACAAAGTGAATGTAAGGTGCTATTAAAATAGAGCTCATTTAATAGATACCCTACTATGTGTTAGAGGAAAGAAAAGGAAGAAAAAAGGTAATGAATGTCCTTAACACAATACATTTGTGTTAAATTTTCATAAATAAATTTGAATCTAATCTAATATGGGCTAGTCAAGAAAGCAATGTTTATAAATTTCTAAGAAAATCTATATCTTCAATAGGGAAATCAAAATAGAGTATTCAACCTAAACCCCATGCTAACAACATGAAACCAATTTAGTCATGGCTTTTTTACTCAAAAACTATGGCATTTAAGCTGAAATATTTAAATATAGACGGGTTAGGGAAAAAGATAGAATGGTTTAAATCTTATTCAAGTGCCAAGTAATGCTTTATAGGAATCTAGAAGGATGATTTACAGTCTATTGATGTCTATTTAAAACAATAATTTCCCATCCCTTTGGATGAATGAATCTATAATATGTTTTAGAGACTCTCAAGTTTACATCCCTAGCTTGACTTAAATAAAAAAGATCAATTGGTGAACCAAAATCACTAACCTTTAGAAGAAATTATATTTTTTCTAATTGCAAAAGAATTTTTTAATTGGGTTAGTTGACTAGTCACTTACTGTAAGAACCACATCTTAGTAAAAAATGCCACATCAAAACAAATGCTAAGAAAATAGAATTAACAAAATCAATTGAGTTGAAAAGCCAATAACTAGGCATTATCGAATAGTCAAGTTTTGACACTTAGTTTACCAAACTAAATATAATACATCATAATGACTAAGATGTTGATTTACACATCAAACATCCATCCTTTTCCCATCATAAGCATAATAATAATTACATCAAGATCTCTGTACATACATTATACATTTACATTATTATATCATAATGTTGATTTGAAATGAATGTACAATCATTGAATAGGCTTCATAAAACCTTGACATATGTCCTTTTGTGTGATCTAGTTTTCAAAGCCCTTGAACATTGTCCATATGCTATTTAAGATAGGAGTGTGGCCCAAGAATTTTTACCACACCAACCAAGAAGTATTTACTCCCCCAGGGTTCTTCCTAACACAAAGAATGCCCCAACCCTGGCACAAGAAGCCTAGCTTCTTAGAACAAGATGGATCAAATGGATATGGTGTACCTAGAAAACATACTACATACAACCATGTGCCTAGTAGCCTAATCCTGAAATGTGGTAGGGAAAATAAATGACACTACACATCTACTCATATGCAATGAAAAGAAAAATTGAAACATATCTACCCATATGCAATATTTTAAGCATATCTAATCATATGCAAGATAAAAGTAAGCATAGTCATATACATATGCATTACATTTTAAATGGAATAATAAAAATGCAGTAAAGAAAATGGCTTCGCCAAGCACTTGTTTGCCAAAATTAACTAATAAAGAGAAACTACACATAAAGTATCCATCCATTAGTAATGGCGGGTAGAGAAAAGCAAAGCATCATGAAACCATCTCTAACCCTCCCTTTATGCCACATTACACATTACACCCATTCCATAAAGGAGTTAAAATATCAATGCTCAAGACTACAATAAGAAATAACAGTCTATCTCTTAAAGTACTTTTTCATGTTCAACATAATACTAGCAATTCAACAATGTACTCCATTGTCACTTATCCAATCACAAGGTCAGTTCATACACTCAAGGATCCAACATAACCCTAAAAAATGCATTATATGTAGAAATTGTATTAAAAAAAACAATCATGTAAGAAAACCTGATTATAACTTGGGATTGTACACATCTTAGAGTTGAACTTCCTTCAACATAATTGAATCAGAAATATGAATCTATAATAGAATGTCAAGTATATAATTTTTTAGTGGAGTAAAATAATCAGGTTTTAGTATGATTTTAGGCACTCCCTTGACTTGAACATTGTGTGGAACTAATGGAATTACTACACAAATCAAGGAGAATTTCCAATGTACACTCCTATTAGGACTATTGAAACATTAAAGAATTTACAACTAGTGTTCTAACTAGATTTGATTACTATATCTCTAATTTATTCCTAGTGTTTCAAGGACATTAGTAACAATGCTTTGTTTTTAAACTATCTACATTAAACTTTGTTAAGGAGGAAACAATATTTATGTTTAAAAGTACACAACTTAAATGAAATTGCTCTTACTGATATAGCATAGATTATAAATCCTAGGTAAAACAAAGAAAAGAAGAAATCTGAGTTATAGTTTGGATTTGTAACCCCCATTTATAGACATGACTAGTGTATTTGTTTCTAACTATCTGTATTTGAATACGGTGCTTTGAGAATTATAACTTAGTATTACATGCCAATGAAAATAGTTTGTGGAACACAACTAAATCTTACAAATGAGGAATCAACATACAAATAAAATTGTAGTTCTGACAAAGGGTTTATGCAAATATAATATGTCGCTTATGGATTCAATGGCTATTTGATAAACATAAGAGATAGTTGGTAAATGCGAGCCACATATGCTTCAACATTAGCTAGATCAGAGAGACAAATCATGAGAAGAGATTTGTGGTTTAGATTTGTTTTGTCATTATCAAGATGCCTACTATTTCCTTATTATGGTCACCTATTGGATGAAGACAAGGGTTTCACCAAATGTTATGGTATTCCAGGATATGTATTCAATCTGTTACATTAAGCTCTTCAAATATCATACAAAAATTTACTTGCAAACTCAAAGGAAAGAATCCATTACTAGCATAAAATGAAAGTATAAAGGCACAACAAAACTTTACAGAATTTCATTGATGAAATTACCAAATACCATTCACAATCCATTCTAAGCTATGGTGGAAATAAAAACTAGATAATGGTATTGATAGCAAGGAACCTGGTAGTTGTTGTGGTTTGAATCCTCCCAAGGTTCTTGCCTTCCAATCCTTTCTTTCTCCAACTTTTTCCCAGCCATTGATGTGTGTCCCTTTACAATAACTAAATTGGTTTATATGCATTTTTCATCCTTAACTAACCCAAATTATTCTTTTTGTTTTCTTTGTTCCCTCCAAGGTGAAATAATAAAAGTTGCATTCTTTTAAAAACAAACTCATTACCACATTAATCACCTATCTCAAGACTATAAGTACTAACATAATTATCTATCATTATTGCTCTATTCATTATTTCTTTATTTCTAATTTTCTTGTACTCTATCGTTTTCCACACACAAGTATTAAATGGATCAACTTATTTGTTACAATTATGATTAGCATATTAGAAATCAGCAGTACAAACATATTTATATTTATATTTTCTATTTGATCTCCAACTTCATTCGAATCTCAACATAAATACTCATTAGTGTTACATTTAGGAGGTTAGAAAT